>OV838919.1:0-2500 GCA_929442735.1 Watsonalla binaria | reverse complement strand
TTGTGCGGCGCGAACTTCAGCTTGTTTTTGACACCCCACTCCCGAACATACTCGAGGGTGGCATTGGCACGTCTCTGGGCCTCCAGCGCCGTGTCATCGGCAAAGACGAGGACGACATCGTCGGCGTATGCCTGGCAATAGTCGCCTCGCTCCTGGAGTTCTCTCAGCAATGGGTCGAGAAGAAGGTTCCACAGGATTGGTCCGCCGATGGAGCCCTGTACGCAACCCTTGTGGGTGCTCTTGGCGTACTCCTCACCGGCGTACCTCACCTTCACGGAACGGTCCGAAAGATAGCTGTCAATGACACGCCTTAGATTCACCGGACACTTTTCCTCAGCCAGACGGACACGGATAGCAGGCCACCAGGCGCTATCGAAGGCTCCCTCTATGTCCAGCGACACCATGGTGACCAGCTTTTTATCGGCTAGGCCACCGCGGATGCGCCGCATTAGGTCATAGAGGGAGTCCTCGGTGCTCCTCTGGGGCATGAATCCGTACTGGCGAGTACTCATCCGGGGAATCAGGTGCCATTGCAGTCTTCGGACCACCATCTTCTCGAAGATCTTACCCATCACTGAGAGAAGTCCAATGGGCCGGTGTGCCTTGGAGTCACGGTAGTCGTCCTTGCCAGGCTTCCGCAGGACGACCACCGTGGCCTCTTTCCAGGCGCGTGGGAAGCAGGACAATTCGAGGCATTTGTTGAACAGGGCAAGGTGAAGTTCGGGGTCCTTAGAGATGACCTGGCTGCAGATGTCGGCAGTGAACCCGTCCGGCCCGGGGGCCTTCTTCGGATCAAAGCTTTCCACCGCGGACTTCAGCTCGTGCAGCGTAAATGGCTGGTCTTGTTGCTCATCTTGAGCCAAGCCATTCACGTGCTCTGCTGTTGCTCTGGTCCGACGGTGGTCCGCATTGTCCTCGCTCACAAGGTCCTCCGGGTAAAAGGTCTCTGCCAACAATCTAGCGGACTCGGCCTGGGTCATCTCTATCCCGTCCTTCACTAGGGGCTGGTCCTCCTGCCTCGCGGCAGTTTTCCCCAGCACCCTATATATGCCCTGCCACACCCCTTCCTTGTCCTGCTTCCCACAGAACTCCTTCCAGCTTGCAACCTGGGAGTCCTTGGCTGCCGCTTCGTATTTTTCCTTGGCTTCCAGGTACTCTTCGACGACTTTGGCCCTTCGATCGGGCGCTGCACAACGGATCCTACGCTTTCTGGTGGCGACTTCTTTCTTCATCCTCGCGAGCTCGGAGGACCACCACGGCATGGTCAGCTTTTCGTTGACTTTCTTTTTGGGGATGCAGAGACCACAAGACTCTGTTATTAGGCCTAAATAAGTTTCTAAAGTGTTTTCCAGATCATTGACTCTACTAATTTCTATTAACTTTTCTGCATTAATTTTGTGGTCCTGTTTTAATCTGGCCAGTTCCTGATGGAACCGGTCCCAGTCTGCTTTTTTTGTATTGTAGAGTCTTGTGGTCCTCTGTATATGCATCCCCTTTGCCCTTTTCAGGTTCAACCTGAAAGTCATGCCGTTGTGGTCCGAGCTCGTTAGGCTTTCGTCCACTTTCCAGTCGTCCACCAGGTCGAGTAGGTCCGTCGTGCACGCCGTCACGTCGACGCAGCTGGTAAAGCGTCGCCCACCCCGCACAGTGTCGTACGTCGGGGTGTCGCCGTCGTTTAGCACCTGCAAGCCATGGTCCGCGAGAGCGCCTGCGAAGTCCTCGCCTCTATGGTCGACTCGACCGCTACCCCACCAGTTGTTCTTAGCATTAGCGTCGCCTCCTATCAGAATGAATCCAGGCCCGAGCTGGCTGACGATTTCGTCGAGATGCTCCAGGTAAGGCCCTATCGGTTGGTCTGGCTCGAAGTAGTAGGAGACTACTGTGATCTCCCAGGCACTGGTACGGATCCTCACCACCACGATGTTGTCGGTGGTGAGTTTTGGGCACTGTATGACATCCAAGTCATGATTGAGGACGGCGATTGCCGCCTTTACAGTGCCCTCCCCGTGTCCGGTGTTCTGGAAGATCCTAGCTCCCCTGTGACTCCTCATGCTTCGAGCTCCACCCACATAGGGCTCCTGGAGCAAGGCGACGTCCAGCTTTCTGGCGTCCATCTCCAGCAGAAGCTCGCACGTGGCAAGATTCTTCCGCTGGAGGTTGGCCTGGACCATTCTGATCGGCTTGTTGCTATTGGGGTCCACCGTGGTGCCCTTAGCAGTACGCTACACTGGCCCTAGCCAATGCATCCCACTTGCGCCTCACTGGACACTCCGAGCTAAAAGCGTTATGCTCGGTCTGGTCCAGCTTGGCGCTGCTGCAATTGCAGCATCGTGGGGCTGCATTGGAGAGCCAGTCAGCGCACTGGGACTTAGTGTGGGCGCCCCCGCAATGGCTACACTTGACGACGGTCTCTTTGCAGAGCCGCCGCCCGTGCCCGTAGCCGAGGCACATGGAGCACTGCACGAGCGGAGAGTAGTCCTCCGCTTTGCCCGGTTCTGAT
>OV838918.1:13908643-13921991 GCA_929442735.1 Watsonalla binaria | reverse complement strand
GGCTACATGCGCGCCACCGGGCTCGAGCGGGTGCTGCGCGACCTGCGCATCTTCCGCATCTTCGAAGGCACCAACGACATCCTGCGGCTGTTCGTGGCGCTCACCGGCCTGCAGTTCGCCGGCTCGCACCTGCAGGAGCTGCAGCGCGCCTTCCGCTCGCCCGCCGCCAACCTCGGCCTCATCTTCAGCGAGGCCGGGCGGCGCGCGGGCCGGGCGGTGGGGCTGGCGCGGGCCGACCTGGGCCCGCTGGTGGCGCCCGCGCTGCGGCCCGCCGCGGCCGAGCTGGCGCGCCTGGTGCCCGAGCACGGCGCGTGCGTGGAAGGACTGCTGCGCGCGCACGGCCGCCGCGTCGTGGACCAGCAGCAGGCGCTCACGCGGCTGGCCGACGCCGCCATCGACGCCTACTCGGCCGCCTGCGTGCTGTCGCGGGCGTCGCGCGCGCACCGCCAGGCGCTGCCGGGCGCCGAGCACGAGCTGCGCCTGGCCGAGGCCTGGGCCGACGGCGCGCTGGCCCGCATCCCGCGGCGCCTGGCCGCCACGCAGGCCGCGGCGCCGCTGGCCCGCCACGCGCGCCTGGCCGCGCTCGGCAGCGACGTGGCCGACCGCGGCGGTCAGCTCTCCTCCAACCCGCTCAACCTGTGACCGACCTCCACTTGGGCCGCGTAGCATGTCCGCCACCCCCTCTGTAATCTCGTATTGTTGTATTTTAAAGTGTAAAGTGATTGAATGATTTATTTATTTTTTGATAGACAATGTTTACTAGTTACATTAATAAAATATCTCCTAATTAAATATTTATAGTTTAAACCGTTGTGTTTATTAATTATACATGTAAGTCCACCTACATAAAGGTTGAAAAAAATATTTTATTCTAGATTTACTACTCTTGAGTGGTATGGTATTATAAGGACATGGCGCGCGCCTGATCCAGCAAGGGACGATGTCGGAACAATGGTGGGATTGGTGTGTGCCTGCTTTTGAGACATTGCTTGCTGAAGCAATGTGATGTCGTCAGGGTCAATAAGGACGTGCCTTGAACGGCGTCGGGACACTAAAATACGATAGTACTAAACATATTTATGTAACGCAATACAATTTTCAATAGTGCGATCTATTTCACAACTCACGCCATCTACTTACAATCAGTGAAATTAAAACATTCATAAGAGTTAAAATTCCTACAGCCAGTGGAAGCCCATCCTGTCAGAGATTTGTCGGAATAAACAGACACAAAGAAAATTTTCAACATTTTTTTTTCTTAAGAATACCGTAGATACATTCACAAGCATTTGGATGCTGATAAGCAATAATGTGTCAACCCACAAAAAGTCAAATTCAAAGGTTTTGATATATTTTGATAATGCATCACGTATTTAACATTCTAAAAAAGTGTTTCAAGTCATCTGAAACATAAAAGTACGTAAAAAATGGATTTATGTCATAAAACAAATCTTAAATCACGTATACAATCATCTTAAGACGCCATTTTCTCAAAACCAAGTTTATGCGGGTTGACACATTATTGCTTATCTGCATCCATTTAGCGAAAAAACAGTTTTGCAGGTACTTGCAATTGCAAATAGACACTTCAGTTTAAATTTTCTGTGTGTACTGTATGTATAGATAATATATCTATATACTTTTTTTAGGCAAACTGTAGCAATAGAAAAACTGATCTTTCGCTTAATTGGTATAAAAGCCGTTAAGATAATCATGCAAACAGCTGCATCTTGTTACCCCCATGGGGTATATAAGTAATGTCGATATACAAAAATATGATAAATTTGTGGAGCTAAGTAAAGAAAAAATATTGGTTTAATCATATACTCAAATAGAACCTGGCTGACCGAGCTGTGCTCGGTTTCTTTTCAATGAATTTTTTTTTATATGTATAGTGATGTATACTCTAGTTTCTTTACAGCCCTGTAGGCTAGAAGCCTCACGTCTGACCAACCATAACTTGACAGATGTCGGCGAAATTAACTGTCGCATTGTAATGATATTGTATGAGTTTTTCAGTGCCTGAAAACATGGCCATAACGATGTTTTCCAAAAATTAAACCTAGCTTGATACATTTTTTGCCCCTGAAAACCCCTACACACAAAATTTACATGAAAATCGTTGGAGCCGTTTCCGAGATTCAGATTATATTATATATACATACAAGAATTGCTCGTCAAAGGTATGAGAGTTAATATGGTTCACACCATAGATAAAGAAAAAAATTCTCGTTCATACATTCTCTATCTTTGGAATAGCTAGTCCAGGGTTCTTGTGTAGTAGAGGTCAGTATGGCAACATAAACATGTCAAAGTCAAAGATGTTAGTTGTCAGTTAGTTCAACTTTTTATACCTTTCTTTCGTTGGTAAAAATTATAAATCGTAACATGTGGGTATCCTAGTACCTAATAGTTTTGTTTGATTACCAGACACCAGTACCTATTTGTCCTTCTAATCAAACTGTCACATTATATCAGTGTAGTGTACACATAAATGCAGAAAAAAGGACGTGAAATATTTTTTATTATTAGAAAAGTGACACATAAAACTTTTGTGTATTTGTTTACCTGTAACACCTGAACTTAGGTGACATTCACTGGGTCGGTAGGTACTTATTGTACTAAGGTAATATAAACACCTTAATAAAATGAGAAACACATTTAAGTTTGCATACGACGTGAAAGACCAAATTTTGAGCATTTAATTAATACATTTACAAGAAAGACTTTTGAATTTATTTGTTCTTTAAATTGTATAACTTGAAGTCGCCATGTCCATAAAAAATCTGTTTGAATCTCTGTTGTTACTTACTGTTAGTACTTACGTTATAAGTTCGGTGAGTTGAATATTACATCCCAGGCGATATTTCTACAAGAAAGCAAAGTCTGTAATTATCAAACGTCATACGACGTTTTAGAAAAGAATATGCGCGCGGAATAATTTGTACTTGTACACAAATTAGCGATGCGTGCGCGTCAGCACTTTTGTTGATTCAAAGGCACAAACAAAGAGAAGCCAGTATTAATAATCTAGTAAATTTATATTTATCTTCCAAATAAAGTTTTATTCATATAATGTAGACCACTTTTCTGACATATAAACTCTTTGCTAAGATTTAAAAAAGTACTGTTCGTTTTAGACGAAGCATCTTGATAAACCGTGCTTTTTATCATTATATGAAAAATTTATTTTCAATCCAAACCAGTGGTCCTGCATTGCGCGATTAGCGAAACAAATAAAATATTTAGCTTTATAATATTAGTATGTATAGATGTCTCATAGATAGACAGAGATAGAGTATAGATGCTGTAGGAAACAACATGAAAATTTTGTAGTGTGGTTCAATGACGGGCATGACCTATTCTTCTCAGCCTATCTCATATTATATGAAGCTACACTAAAAGCGGCGGTATGCGTAGAATGGGCGACCGTGAGCTCTCCGCAAAAGGAACGGGCGGCGGTGGAGAGCTTGAACGTGCTATCGCTGCTAGTCAGCTGACGGACTCGGACGACATGAGCTTTGTAGCAGCAGAGACGGGCAGATTGCCGGCAGAGGCGGGCAGTGCGTCAGCACAGTCGGGCGATGCGGGTAGAGAACTGACGGCCGCACAGCGCGCGCGCACGGAGCGCAATCGTCTGCGAGCTCGTGCGCTACAAGATGCCCGCCTCGTGCACTCTCACCCAACGTGAGTTTTAACCATTTTTCTTCACGTTACTATTTTATTATTTCACTACCACCACTTACCTAGGTACTCATGGGAATAATACATTGATAAAAGCGTCTGAAAGTATTTTATAATCGAAAGTATTTAATAAATACGAACCATCAAAACTGTATCACTGCTGAGAAGACATCTTTTCCAAGTAACATGTAATATAGATACACTACCTACAGCGTTTTTACTATAACGAATGCTGTGATGAAGGTCTGGCCGTCGCGAGCTCTAGATCCCAGAAAGAGCTTATTTAAGTTTAGTATTTACAGGCTTTACAAATAATAATATGGTTATTGCAGGGAACGCCGTGTGTAAAGAATATAGGATCATTGCTTGCGGATTGTTATTGTAGCCCTCGACATTGTTGTCGTTGCATGCGAGCTCACATTACGATGAAACAAGCGGCGAGAGCTGAAGATCGCGGTCGAATCGCAGGTGCGGGGCTACGAGCGCGGCCATCGACAGCGGCGGAGGGTTCCTGCTGGAGGCGACGGCTCCCGCGCCGGTCGCGCCGCTAGCCGCGCCCGCGCCCGTCGTGCACCGCCCGCTGCAGCCGCGCTGCGAGCGCTGCGCCCAGCGCTTCCCGCAGTCCCATCTGCTCGACACCTTCGACCTGAGCGTGTGCGACGCGTGCCGCGACGACGACGACGCCGACGAGCTGGTGACGCGCACCGAGGCCAAGGCGGCCTATCTGCTGCAGGACTGCGACCTGGACGCGCGCGAGCCGCCGCTGCGCTGCTTGCGCCGCCGCAACCCGCACAGCGCGCGCTACGGCGACATGCGGCTCTACCTGCGCGCACAGGTGGCGGCGCGGGCGCTGCTGGTGTGGGGCTCGGAGGACGCGCTGGAGGCGGAGCGCGCGCGGCGCGAGGCGGCCCGGGAGCGCGCGGCGCACACGCGCACACACCGCCGCCTGCGCGCGCTGCGCATGGACGTGCGCTCCGGCCTCTACCGCCGCGACCGCTCGCCGCACGACCACGCCTTCGGGCCCGAGACCCACGACGCCGCCGCCGACCTCTACCGGCGCGAGTGCACCACCTGCGGCCACTCTGAGACCTACGAGAAGATGTAGACGACTTTCAACCGACGCCGACGTGGTGACTCCCATTTTGAGTGCCGACTCGATGCATAGAGTCCATCGCCATCTCTTGTAGATACTGCCATGCCATGCTAAGTAAATATGTAAATTCATACTATACTCAGTTTCTGGGAAACAGCTTCGCCGTACGTACCTGTAACGTTACATGAGCTGACGCCTTCCCTCCGAAGGGTTCTCAAAAAGAGCAGAGGAGAGGAGGCAACACAAACTATTAACTGAACATTTTTTTTATATCTTAAATACTGCAATACAATTGTCCTGATTTGAAAATTCGATTTGCCTAAAGGTAGCGTATTAGAGCCACCCGACTCAAGACCTATATATGTAAATGGGAGCCTATGCATCTCAAGGTGTACCCCAAATATAGGCTTTATGTATATGATATGTTTTAAAGCTGACCATATTGATAGCCACTTCTCCATTTTGTGTGGAAACGTAAAAGCGTCGAGCGGCGCGTGTAGAATACTTAGGGTACTTGACTCCACGAGCGGATGGCAGTGAGAGGACCACTTTGAAAACTCAAGCTGGCGTCATAAAATTAAGACTTTATTCGTATTTTGTCACATTCATTCAATTGTGATTACCTATTAAGGCAAAGAATTTTCAAAAATCCAAGCATTCACCATTTTGACTGTTTCAAGCAATATGTGTATGAGGACCCTAAGTAATTACTTGAAAACAATTTATTTGATATCAACAAATCGTCTGTTTATTCATAAAGTTGTCTATATAAACACCTCAATAGAACCACACACCACTTGGATGCTCTCCAAAGCACAAAGGATACAATGGAGTGGACATTTACCTATAGCATCCAACTACAGATAACATTGAGCCAAAGTGTTTGTCAACCTGATCCAATGATCATTTGGAACTCATTCATGATACAATTTGTTTCCATCAGGCATTATTATCACAAACAGTCACTCCATGGTGAGCATTCCAATTTAGGAAAATCCAGCACTAGTTAATAATTGGGTTAAGTATAATAAAATATTTTTTGAATGTTTTGGTATTAAGAAATGCAGTAAATAAGAAAAAGGTATTTTACAATTATTAGAGTTAAAAATATTATTGTTAGTTCTACAAAAATTAAAGTGTTAGATAGCCTTCAAGTCCTCAGGTAAATCATTCTTGGGGTGCTTGTTCTCGAAGTGCTGCTTGTATGTCTTGGGGTCGGGCATCTGAGCCTGCAACAAGGGGAGGCATGAGTAGTGCTCGACCACCAATTGCCAGAACCAATAAATGGAGCAGTTACCTTGCACACTGCGCACACATGCACTAGGGCCTTCTGTGCAGCCTTCTTTTGGTCTGTGGCACTGTGTCCCTGCTGCTTCTTCATTTTGGACTGCTTCTCCGCTGCTTTTGCTTGCGACTGGAGTTTTTGCTGACCCCGAGCCATCCTGTCCACATTACTCAAAAAGTTATAACCTACATAGCATAGCAATTAAAAAATATGTGCATTTATTCTAACAATTTAGAACATAAGTGGCTTCGGAGGACTTCTTACACTTTCAAACTCACAGTAAATAAGTTGCTAAGTAAAATATTGCACAGTAATCTTTACCTGCCACCATGGTGAGGTAATTATAAAGTTTTACCATATGTGCTAGTGTTAACAATAAAATATACAATACAAAGGGGTTTTTTTATAGTGCTGTGATGGCTTTAAAGAACATAACATTTTACCCGCAAAAAAGATAGAACTTATGGCTCACCTTCGGCTTTCTAAACTTGCGCTAGAATAACTCTTTTATACAGACTAGAACGACAATGATACGCTGCAGCACCAATTTCTGAGATTATTCGAATAATTTTGCAATTGGTAGCTAAATCGCTCCGATTTAAATAGTTGGGTGAAAGCTAGGTAGATATTTAGTTACAGTATGGAATGATGGATGGTGGCGATGATTGAACACACGATCACAAACTCCATGTCAGTCAAGACAAGACAAGAAGTCAATCCATAGATAAAGAAACAGTTCGGTCAAACAACCAACCACAGAAAACAGTTTTATTTAAAATATTGTGTCAAGCTTGTGACAATAAAGGTACAACCTGATTTAAGCCGCTCGACGCTCGTCTCCAGCGACAAATGTGATCACAACAGGTCAAAATATTTTAAATTATTTGCGTAAGCAAATAATTAACTAACGCCTGCTGTAAAGCAAGTACCTAGTGTTTGGGTTTGATTAATTCGTAATGATGACAACTTTACACCTAGATAGGTTATGACTGGTGCACTTTGCAAAGTCACTGAAAAGAGCGAAAAAAATGTTTTTTACTAAAAAATTAAAACCACCTTCAAAACGAGAGTGCACCAACTTAAAGGAAAGTAATTTATTTCTCTCTTTTTGTAGGCGGTTTTACTTTTCTTTCTACGACCATGATCAATATCATTTAAGCCTAAGTTTAAAATTTTCTGAAGCTTTTAAATTGCCTTTGATAGGAAAATGCAAAGAAAAGAAACTGTCTATGGTAAAATACTACAGATTTATGAGTGCGAGCATACATACATAGATTAACAAAAACTTTCGCTTTTCTATCTTTGAGTGCGAGGGTGTCGTCCACATACTAAAAATTACAACAAAATTACAGAATATGGAAAGATATTTGGTATACATTATTATTGACTCACGTGCGCCGTGGTGGCCTTTGAACGTTTGAACGCACCAATTTTTCCATGGGACTAAACATATCCATATTTTTGCTTACTCATAGGGTTATTCGAAAATATTCTCATTATTTTTTGTGGGTTTCCCTCTTTCTGAAGTCTGGTACCTGACTGTCAGTCAGTTGCAATGATAAATAAAGTACATATTTTTGTTTATGGTCGATCATGCTTGTCATTCTCATTCGCCTGACCCATCAATTATCATTTCATTCATCCATCCAAGATACAGACGACATAAACGAGACATAAATAAATACGGTTTTGAGTAACCTAGCATAAAATACAAATTGTATAACTTAAGTGAATTTGTAGCGCACATCGTTGTGATTATTTTTTGATCAAAGTATATGAATAGGCGTAGGCGTGTAACAAAGCTTTGTAGTCTATCTATTTCACACATACCTGAAGTGGCTGATGATTGAGGATGCAAGGCATAATTGGTCAGATAAGGGGTTGTCGACATTATTTGCGGTGGAAGGGGTCTCAAGCGGGTGATGCGAGCCCGCTGCGGCGGTTGTTGGAGGATGCGAGCTCGTTCGGCGAGGCGAGCGGGCGACACGAGCCGGAGCTGCGCTGGAGCACGCAGCCGTACGCCGCGGCGCCGCCCGGCGAGCCGCCGCCGGAGCCCGTGGCGCCGCACTCCACCAGCGTGCTGCTGTTCCCGGGGCAGGGCGCGCAGTTCGTCGGAATGGGACGCGCGCTGCAACACGTGCCCGCCGCCATGGACATCTACCGACTCGCCTCTTCCGTTGTTGGGTAAGAGTTGACGTTTGCAATCAATTACCAATATTTTCTCCGTCATTATAACTAGTCTTTCCAATCAGGAAAGTTATGGGGCTCAATATTTGTTACGATGACAATTGTGTATCCAATTAATTAAATTCTAATATAATAGTACTTATCCATTAGTGCAACTACCATTATCGAGCATAAATTGATTAAGTACATCAGCCAGTTTAGCAGAAATGGACTGTCATATAAATAAAAAAGTTTTAAATCCAGATTTCATACATAAAGTAGAGAGATACGGAAAACTATTTTATTTTATTAGGAAGATTTACAGCAAGTGAACAAGTATAATGATCTTATATGTAATTAAATGTTACTAACAAATCTTCAGCTATAAATGTTTATAAACATATAAGCCTTAACTAATCGATACAAACTTTGACTTTAACTGAAAACATGACATAAACAATAAAAATAACATGACACATTAAATATGATATTAGATAAATGAGATATATCTATAAATCATATTGTTTGTAATACAACCTAAATACTATAAAGTTTGAGTCGTCACTTGTAGATGCCACAAGGGGTGCATCTGCACATAGTGCTGCCCCAAATACGAACAAATTTTCTTTTTCCGAGTACATAAGTCTATTGATTTATAATTTAACAAGTTTCATGGATGAAGAACACAATGTAGATACTTTAATTTTTCTGACATAAATCAAATCAAATACTTAATGCAAGGGAAACTGCAACAGATACAAATGTGGTATGACAGTTCATTCTCATAAGTCAGTCAGTATCCACACTATACACAATTTTCTTTTCTTAACTCCTGTTAATTGCAATAGCTGTATGCATTTTAATTATTAGAATAATTTCAATTAGGTAAGTATGTGATTTTGAAGCAGTTCACTATATTGTATTTTGTCTGCACAGTTAGATTATATAGCACTTTACATACTCAATAGCATTGTTAATATATGAACATTAATTATGACTCACTAGTAAAGAGTCAATAAGAAATATAATATATCTAATTCGCAGATGGGACGTGTGGCGCGTGTGCACCGAGGGCCCGGCGGAGGAGCTCGAGCGGCGCTGCCAGACGAGCGTGCTCGTGACGTCACTGGCGGCGCTCGAGCGGCTCCGCGACGAGCGGCCCGCCGCCCTCGAGCGGGTGCGCGCCGCCGCCGGCTTCTCGCTGGGAGAGATAACCGCGCTCGTGTTCGCCGGCGCGCTGCCGCTCGAGCGCGCGTTGCGGCTCGTGGAGCTGCGCAGCGAGGCCATGCGCGCGGCGGCGGCGGAGCGGCCCGGCGGCATGCTGTCCGTGTGGCTGGGGCCCGACGCGCGCCTGCCCGCGCTGCTGGACGCCGCGCGCGCCGAGGCCGCCGAGCGCGGCGTGACCGAGCCCGTGTGCCAGGTGGCCAACTACCTGTACCCGGGCTGCAAGGTGCTGGCGGGCGACGAGGCGGCGCTGCGCCTGGCCGAGCGGCGCGGCGCGCAGTGGGGCGTGCGGCGAGCGGCCCGCGTGCGAGTGGCGGGCGCCTTCCACACGTCGCTCATGGCGCCGGCCGAGGCGGTGCTGCGCGAGGCGCTGGCGGCGTGCGACGTGGGCGCGCCGCGCCTGCCCGTGGTGTCGGCGCTGGACGCGCGCGCGTACGGCGCGGCGCCCGACGTGCGGCGGCGGCTGGCGCGCCACGTGACGCGGCCGGTGCGCTGGGAGCAGGCGCTGCAGGCGCTGTACGCGCGGCCTCGCGGCGAGACGTTCCCGCTCACACTGGCGCTGGGCCCGGGCGGCACGCTGCGCGCCACGCTGCGGCAGGTCAACGCCCGCGCCTGGGACTCCTCGCTCCAAGTGCCCGCATAGCTATGCTACATTATTTGAACCATAACCATGTTAGTAGTAAACTTATGTGTAGATATAGAATAAGTAATCGATATAAATATACCTAAGTTCTTTGTATTTACTTTTTATTATTTCTAGCCGGAACTTGTCGACCCATTGTGGGTCCATAGCTGTGGGACCACTCATAAAATCTCAAAAAATTACAAAATGCGGTGACTAGCATGACAATATTAACAGAGGTTGAGTAATAGTTGCAAGTGATCAAGAGAAAGTATTAATCAGAGCTGTGTGAATGAATAAGAGCTGTACACATCCTCTCTCATCCATCTGTAATATGAGGATGACTTCAAAACCCCCAATTCAACTGACTTGTTTTGTAATTTTCCGTGGAAAAAAAAAAAAAAAAAACTTTAACATAAAGTTCTGAAAAAGTACAAAAGATGGCGATATACAGGTCAGTAGTTCGTCGTAAGACATCGCTTGTATCGCACGCCTTACTCGGTCGCTGCTAATTACTCCAGTCCCTATCAACCCTCGGTCCGCACCTTTAACCAACTAATAATGCCTCTTTGTGCAAGTTGTAAAGTGTCATTCATTGACGGTGCTTCATGCAGTAATTGTAAGAAGAGTTACGACTTCCCTTGTTCGGGAATTACTGAAACCGGTTACCGAAGGTTGGGTGAGCGTAAATCAACCTGGCGTTGTGCCGAATGCAAAAATGGTGCATCATCTCCCAGGCCTACGATGGCGGTGCAGCTGACTCCCTCAGTAGATACCAGTAAGCAATCTGAACTTAATGTACAGGAGGTACTCCAAAGGATTAACAGTCAATTAGCGCCGCTCACAGTCTTGGCTGATGATATCAAAGGTATAAAAATGGAGTTATCCAACCTGCAGACTTCCATCTCTATGGCTCATGATGCAATAACCAAGTTTGCAGATACGGTTTCTGCACTACAAGCCAGGATAGGAGTAGCTGAAGAAGCGATTTCAATAATTCCGTCTCTGCAATCTGAACTTGAGAAGATCGCTGAGAGCTCACGTGACAGTGATCAACGTGCTCGTGCGAACAATATTGAAATAAAGGGAGTTCCAGTCAAACATAAAGAAAATTTGTATGAAATTGCTTCTAAGATTGCCACAGTCGTGAAATTTCCATTTAAAAAAGAGGATATTAACTTCATAACAAGAGTCCCATCACGTCAGCAAAGCTCGGCTAAATCTATAATCATCTCGTTTGTGAACAGATACACCAAAGAAGATTTTATAGCGGCAGCAAGGAATTTCAAAGATATATCCCTGGTTCATATCGGATTCACGGCAAATGATCGTGTCTTTGTCAATGATCACTTAACCCTATATAATAAAAACCTATTAGCCAAAGCAAAATCACTGAAAAAAGAAAATAATTTTCAGTACCTGTGGGTAAAACACGGCAAGATACTAGCAAGAAAATCTTCTACGTCCAACATTTTTGCCGTGCAATCAGAAAAGGACCTTCTAAAAATTTGCTAATTTTTATTATGATCTGCATTGCGAACCACGGATTGAGGTACCCTGGCCCTACCGATAAGACCCTTTGTTGTGAATACGATGAGTTGGAATTTCTATTGTTTACTGGTGCGTACAAAAATCGTCCGATGATCTTTGCTGTCTGCTGGCACTTAGAGCTTGTAATGCTTTGCATATTGTGCCTGCTGTTGGTGCGGATATTTTTAAAACTACCTTATTTTCTTTTTTTATCACATGTTGCCAAGCCACGACTCGAGATGCTACTCTTTACAATACTTATTTTAGTTTGCCTTTGCAGCTTACCTATTTTGTTTAGTATGTACATATTTCGATTTTTATGTGTTATGATGCGTCTTATTTTTAATTTGCTATGGCCTGTTTACGCCAGTTCATATAAACAGATCGCTAAATGTCTACTGTCAGCTTTTTATATTTTATTTTATTCTTGTGCTTATAATTTTTCTTATTTCTTTAGATCGAAGAATCCACACGCATTTCTCTCATTCTTTTACTTTTTGCTGGGATTTTTGATGATACTCGTGCCTAAATACCATACTAGGTTGTACTACTATTTGGGCATTCATATTTTAAACATTTCTCTGTTAACACTTTATCAACATTATGACTCATATAATTATTACCTCTCAACCCAAAACATTTTTTTCTCCTATTTTAATTATTGGTTGCTACTTACTATCACTGTTCGCCATTAAAGCCTATTATCAAAATGCCAGAGGCCTACGTAGCAAGACTCATATATTCAAAAGAAACGTGTGTTTACAATCCTATGATCTCATTTTAATATCAGAGACTTGGTTGCTAAATGGAATTTGTAATAGTGAGCTCTTTGACAGTAGATACCTGGTTTGGAGAAGGGACCGAGATTACAAAACTACTAATCAGTCGCTGGGTGGAGGAGTGTTAATAGCCGTGAATAAAATACATCCTGCAGCGGAACGAGTGGAGTGGTACTCGTCCGCGGAGGACATATGGGTTACTTTGACCCTTAAATGTAAATTTACTCATACTATATGCAAAATCAATATCTGCTGCCTATACTTATGTGCACAAAATCAGGGCAATACATTTTCAGCTCAACTTACCAATTTCACTAATAAATTAAATGAAATATTCATGTCCAATCCCACTGATAAATTCATCATAATAGGTGATTTTAATTTAAGTAACATAGTATGGACTAAAACGCTTTTTTCTCATTTAGAACCCCAATGCATACAAGGTGAAAGTCAAGAGCTATTCTTTGAAATCGGGACACAATGCAATATACAACAATTCAATGATGTCCCTAATACAAACAACAGAATCCTTGACTTCGTTTTTTCTAACAACGTGGTAAAGGTCTTCCCCAGTTGCGATCCACTGGTCCCTGAAGATGTGCATCACAGAGCATTAGTTATTGATGTACCTTTTAACGTTTACTCACCCTTGAACTCTAATAAAAGACGTATCTACTGTTTCAATCAGGGCGACTATGAATCTATTTGTACTAATCTGGATGATATTCCATGGACTGAAAAGTTACATAATTGCTCACTAGATGATGCCATTAACTTCTTCTATACTACACTTTTCGAATTGCGCGATAAGTACGTGCCATCGAAATGGATTGCTGATGGCAATAAACATCCACCCTGGCATAGTCCTCTTCTTAAAAAAGTTCTTAAACAAAAAAGAAAGTATTTCGATAAATATAAACTTTATGGGAATCTGGAGGACTATCGAACCTATTCGCTTCTAAGGA
>OV838918.1:13886143-13903643 GCA_929442735.1 Watsonalla binaria | reverse complement strand
CTTGTGTCAGTTTTGGTTTTGTATTTTAGATTGTTGGATGTACAGTTGTGGCATTTTGTCTGTGAGAGGTCTGCAGAAAGGGGGCATGTTTTAATGGTGTGTGAGTTTGAGGCGCAATGGGAGCACGCTACTTTTGGTGATTGACATTTGTTTTGGGTATGTCCGAATTGAAGGCATTTGAAGCACTGCAGGAAAGGGCAGAAGTCTTCGACGTGCACCCTATTATGGTCAACATTGAGGCGACCCAGATCGACGGCGCATCGCCATATCAGAGGGGTGACGGTGAGCGCGGCGTTGTAGAGTTGCTCATTCCTGTTGCTTCTGACGAAGCGCAGCTGGATGTCGTCATCACCTTTGGTTGCCGCCCTGAGGGCCTCGTTTTGGTTGGATATGACTCGCGCGAGGTCCTCGGAGGGGATGTCCTTGCTGAGTCCCTTCAGCATGATCATCGGGCGGAGTTTGCGGGCTGCCTCGGCACACACTTGGGGCGAGTTTTCTAACTTCCTCAAGGTTTCGTCCCGCTGTGCCTCACTGTCAAACTCGACGCGCAGTTTGTTGTTGGACACGGGTTGTATCTTTGCTGGGGCGAAGGTAAGCTCTTTAAAGGAGACGCTGTTCTTCCAGAGCGATACCACCTCCTCCCGTGTAACCTTGTCGTTCTTTGCGGAGATTATGAGTGCAGGCTTGTTGGTCAGTGCCGAGAGGCTCTTGTTTTGAGCCGCCGCTGCGGCGTATGTTTTGGTGGGTAAGGGTGGTGAGGTGATGGGTGCGTATGTGGATGTGGGTGTAAATGTGGGTGTGGATGTGGGTGTGGATGTAATCATCTGTTTGATTTCACTGGTGTCACTTTTGATTTTCATGAGCTCTGCTTGTATTGATTTAATTATATCCTCGTTGGGTGGACTGATGTTTGTTGCTGTTTCAGATGGTGGTGGTGGAGCGGATGCAGTGGAGGTAGGAGCCGGAAGGAGCGTCGGAATCAGCGAGGAAGCCCTACGGATTTCCTCCGCGGCAGCTGTGATGAGTCGCTTATTAAGTGAAGTGACGCTGCGCCCCTCGTTCACGGCGCCTATGATGCACTGCGTCAGTTTTGATGTCAATTCCATGTATGTTTTGATGTCCACGACGCTCTCGAGAGTGCCCGGCAGCCTGGGGACAGCTATGGCCTTCCGCCGAGAAGTTCCCACGTCAGGAATCGACATGGCGTCGCCGACTGTCTCGATTTCGGACACAAAAAGCATGTCGATCGATTCCTGAGTGCTCAGGGGCTGTTCTCCAGCGGGTGGAGGATCCATTTTGGTTCCAGGCAGCCGTCCGCGTCGATAGACACCAAGATCAGGGCTCTAGGACGGATATTAAAGAAGTTGGTACTTGGCGGACCGAATTTTCTCCACGTAGTAAATGAAATAAGGGAGGGTGGGGGGGCGATTTTTTGCGTTTTTTTGCAGGTATGTAGGTGAAAATGATGCTGGGGGGTGCGGAACGGTGGTGCGGACGTATGCCGATAAAAATATTAATAGGGGTTGGTACAAAAAAATTTGAAAATCGAATATTAATTGAATTTTATATGTGAAATTTACTATTTTTTGACTAATATTAGTGTTTATTTTTCAGGAATGGGGGCTGAGCAACGCCGGATCGTCGCCAATGATGTCCAGAGGGGTGCAGGTATGGATTTAGTAAGGGTGGGTTATGAATTTGGGACTTTGAAAAATTTGATATATGAAAATGTATGGAGAAATCTACCGACCAAGTAACCTCGGTTCGGATCGAATTATGTTTATATTTTTGCGGTTTTTGCAGGTATGTAGGTGAAAATGATGCTGGGGGGTGCGGAACGGTGGTGCGGACGTATGCCGATAAAAATATTAATAGGGGTTGGTACAAAAAAATTTGAAAATCGAATATTAATTGAATTTTATATGTGAAATTTACTATTTTTTGACTAATATTAGTGTTTATTTTTCAGGAATGGGGGCTGAGCAACGCCGGATCGTCGCCAATGATGTCCAGAGGGGTGCAGGTATGGATTTAGTAAGGGTGGGTTATGAATTTGGGACTTTGAAAAATTTGATATATGAAAATGTATGGAGAAATCTACCGACCAAGTAACCTCGGTTCGGATCGAATTATGTTTATATTTTTGCGGTTTTTGCAGGTATGTAGGTGAAAATGATGCTGGGGGGTGCGGAACGGTGGTGCGGACGTATGCCGATAAAAATATTAATAGGGGTTGGTACAAAAAAATTTGAAAATCGAATATTAATTGAATTTTATATGTGAAATTTACTATTTTTTGACTAATATTAGTGTTTATTTTTCAGGAATGGGGGTTGAGCAACGCCGGATCGTCGCCAATGATGTCCAGAGGGGTGCAGGTATGGATTTAGTAAGGGTGGGTTATGAAAATGTATGGAGAAATCTACCGACCAAGTAACCTCGGTTCGGATCGAATTATGTTTATATTTTTGCGGTTTTTGCAGGTATGTAGGTGAAAATGATGCTGGGGGGTGCGGAACGGTGGTGCGGACGTATGCCGATAAAAATATTAATAGGGGTTGGTACAAAAAAATTTGAAAATCGAATATTAATTGAATTTTATATGTGAAATTTACTATTTTTTGACTAATATTAGTGTTTATTTTTCAGGAATGGGGGCTGAGCAACGCCGGATCGTCGCCAATGATGTCCAGAGGGGTGCAGGTATGGATTTAGTAAGGGTGGGTTATGAATTTGGGACTTTGAAAAATTTGATATATGAAAATGTATGGAGAAATCTACCGACCAAGTAACCTCGGTTCGGATCGAATTATGTTTATATTTTTGCGGTTTTTGCAGGTATGTAGGTGAAAATGATGCTGGGGGGTGCGGAACGGTGGTGCGGACGTATGCCGATAAAAATATTAATAGGGGTTGGTACAAAAAAATTTGAAAATCGAATATTAATTGAATTTTATATGTGAAATTTACTATTTTTTGACTAATATTAGTGTTTATTTTTCAGGAATGGGGGCTGAGCAACGCCGGATCGTCGCCAATGATGTCCAGAGGGGTGCAGGTATGGATTTAGTAAGGGTGGGTTATGAATTTGGGACTTTGAAAAATTTGATATATGAAAATGTATGGAGAAATCTACCGACCAAGTAACCTCGGTTCGGATCGAATTATGTTTATATTTTTGCGGTTTTTGCAGGTATGTAGGTGAAAATGATGCTGGGGGGTGCGGAACGGTGGTGCGGACGTATGCCGATAAAAATATTAATAGGGGTTGGTACAAAAAAATTTGAAAATCGAATATTAATTGAATTTTATATGTGAAATTTACTATTTTTTGACTAATATTAGTGTTTATTTTTCAGGAATGGGGGCTGAGCAACGCCGGATCGTCGCCAATGATGTCCAGAGGGGTGCAGGTATGGATTTAGTAAGGGTGGGTTATGAATTTGGGACTTTGAAAAATTTGATATATGAAAATGTATGGAGAAATCTACCGACCAAGTAACCTCGGTTCGGATCGAATTATGTTTATATTTTTGCGGTTTTTGCAGGTATGTAGGTGAAAATGATGCTGGGGGGTGCGGAACGGTGGTGCGGACGTATGCCGATAAAAATATTAATAGGGGTTGGTACAAAAAAATTTGAAAATCGAATATTAATTGAATTTTATATGTGAAATTTACTATTTTTTGACTAATATTAGTGTTTATTTTTCAGGAATGGGGGCTGAGCAACGCCGGATCGTCGCCAATGATGTCCAGAGGGGTGCAGGTATGGATTTAGTAAGGGTGGGTTATGAATTTGGGACTTTGAAAAATTTGATATATGAAAATGTATGGAGAAATCTACCGACCAAGTAACCTCGGTTCGGATCGAATTATGTTTATATTTTTGCGGTTTTTGCAGGTATGTAGGTGAAAATGATGCTGGGGGGTGCGGAACGGTGGTGCGGACGTATGCCGATAAAAATATTAATAGGGGTTGGTACAAAAAAATTTGAAAATCGAATATTAATTGAATTTTATATGTGAAATTTACTATTTTTTGACTAATATTAGTGTTTATTTTTCAGGAATGGGGGCTGAGCAACGCCGGATCGTCGCCAATGATGTCCAGAGGGGTGCAGGTATGGATTTTATGAATTTGGGACTTTGAAAAATTTGATATATGAAAATGTATGGAGAAATCTACCGACCAAGTAACCTCGGTTCGGATCGAATTATGTTTATATTTTTGCGGTTTTTGCAGGTATGTAGGTGAAAATGATGCTGGGGGGTGCGGAACGGTGGTGCGGACGTATGCCGATAAAAATATTAATAGGGGTTGGTACAAAAAAATTTGAAAATCGAATATTAATTGAATTTTATATGTGAAATTTACTATTTTTTGACTAATATTAGTGTTTATTTTTCAGGAATGGGGGCTGAGCAACGCCGGATCGTCGCCAATGATGTCCAGAGGGGTGCAGGTATGGATTTAGTAAGGGTGGGTTATGAATTTGGGACTTTGAAAAATTTGATATATGAAAATGTATGGAGAAATCTACCGACCAAGTAACCTCGGTTCGGATCGAATTATGTTTATATTTTTGCGGTTTTTGCAGGTATGTAGGTGAAAATGATGCTGGGGGGTGCGGAACGGTGGTGCGGACGTATGCCGATAAAAATATTAATAGGGGTTGGTACAAAAAAATTTGAAAATCGAATATTAATTGAATTTTATATGTGAAATTTACTATTTTTTGACTAATATTAGTGTTTATTTTTCAGGAATGGGGGCTGAGCAACGCCGGATCGTCGCCAATGATGTCCAGAGGGGTGCAGGTATGGATTTAGTAAGGGTGGGTTATGAATTTGGGACTTTGAAAAATTTGATATATGAAAATGTATGGAGAAATCTACCGACCAAGTAACCTCGGTTCGGATCGAATTATGTTTATATTTTTGCGGTTTTTGCAGGTATGTAGGTGAAAATGATGCTGGGGGGTGCGGAACGGTGGTGCGGACGTATGCCGATAAAAATATTAATAGGGGTTGGTACAAAAAAATTTGAAAATCGAATATTAATTGAATTTTATATGTGAAATTTACTATTTTTTGACTAATATTAGTGTTTATTTTTCAGGAATGGGGGCTGAGCAACGCCGGATCGTCGCCAATGATGTCCAGAGGGGTGCAGGTATGGATTTAGTAAGGGTGGGTTATGAATTTGGGACTTTGAAAAATTTGATATATGAAAATGTATGGAGAAATCTACCGACCAAGTAACCTCGGTTCGGATCGAATTATGTTTATATTTTTGCGGTTTTTGCAGGTATGTAGGTGAAAATGATGCTGGGGGGTGCGGA
This sequence comes from Watsonalla binaria, assembly GCA_929442735.1. Taxonomy (NCBI): domain Eukaryota; kingdom Metazoa; phylum Arthropoda; class Insecta; order Lepidoptera; family Drepanidae; genus Watsonalla; species Watsonalla binaria. The sequence continues at coordinate 13,898,299 of OV838918.1, read as the reverse complement.
ACGGTGGTGCGGACGTATGCCGATAAAAATATTAATAGGGGTTGGTACAAAAAAATTTGAAAATCGAATATTAATTGAATTTTATATGTGAAATTTACTATTTTTTGACTAATATTAGTGTTTATTTTTCAGGAATGGGGGCTGAGCAACGCCGGATCGTCGCCAATGATGTCCAGAGGGGTGCAGGTATGGATTTAGTAAGGGTGGGTTATGAATTTGGGACTTTGAAAAATTTGATATATGAAAATGTATGGAGAAATCTACCGACCAAGTAACCTCGGTTCGGATCGAATTATGTTTATATTTTTGCGGTTTTTGCAGGTATGTAGGTGAAAATGATGCTGGGGGGTGCGGAACGGTGGTGCGGACGTATGCCGATAAAAATATTAATAGGGGTTGGTACAAAAAAATTTGAAAATCGAATATTAATTGAATTTTATATGTGAAATTTACTATTTTTTGACTAATATTAGTGTTTATTTTTCAGGAATGGGGGCTGAGCAACGCCGGATCGTCGCCAATGATGTCCAGAGGGGTGCAGGTATGGATTTAGTAAGGGTGGGTTATGAATTTGGGACTTTGAAAAATTTGATATATGAAAATGTATGGAGAAATCTACCGACCAAGTAACCTCGGTTCGGATCGAATTATGTTTATATTTTTGCGGTTTTTGCAGGTATGTAGGTGAAAATGATGCTGGGGGGTGCGGAACGGTGGTGCGGACGTATGCCGATAAAAATATTAATAGGGGTTGGTACAAAAAAATTTGAAAATCGAATATTAATTGAATTTTATATGTGAAATTTACTATTTTTTGACTAATATTAGTGTTTATTTTTCAGGAATGGGGGCTGAGCAACGCCGGATCGTCGCCAATGATGTCCAGAGGGGTGCAGGTATGGATTTAGTAAGGGTGGGTTATGAATTTGGGACTTTGAAAAATTTGATATATGAAAATGTATGGAGAAATCTACCGACCAAGTAACCTCGGTTCGGATCGAATTATGTTTATATTTTTGCGGTTTTTGCAGGTATGTAGGTGAAAATGATGCTGGGGGGTGCGGAACGGTGGTGCGGACGTATGCCGATAAAAATATTAATAGGGGTTGGTACAAAAAAATTTGAAAATCGAATATTAATTGAATTTTATATGTGAAATTTACTATTTTTTGACTAATATTAGTGTTTATTTTTCAGGAATGGGGGCTGAGCAACGCCGGATCGTCGCCAATGATGTCCAGAGGGGTGCAGGTATGGATTTAGTAAGGGTGGGTTATGAATTTGGGACTTTGAAAAATTTGATATATGAAAATGTATGGAGAAATCTACCGACCAAGTAACCTCGGTTCGGATCGAATTATGTTTATATTTTTGCGGTTTTTGCAGGTATGTAGGTGAAAATGATGCTGGGGGGTGCGGAACGGTGGTGCGGACGTATGCCGATAAAAATATTAATAGGGGTTGGTACAAAAAAATTTGAAAATCGAATATTAATTGAATTTTATATGTGAAATTTACTATTTTTTGACTAATATTAGTGTTTATTTTTCAGGAATGGGGGCTGAGCAACGCCGGATCGTCGCCAATGATGTCCAGAGGGGTGCAGGTATGGATTTAGTAAGGGTGGGTTATGAATTTGGGACTTTGAAAAATTTGATATATGAAAATGTATGGAGAAATCTACCGACCAAGTAACCTCGGTTCGGATCGAATTATGTTTATATTTTTGCGGTTTTTGCAGGTATGTAGGTGAAAATGATGCTGGGGGGTGCGGAACGGTGGTGCGGACGTATGCCGATAAAAATATTAATAGGGGTTGGTACAAAAAAATTTGAAAATCGAATATTAATTGAATTTTATATGTGAAATTTACTATTTTTTGACTAATATTAGTGTTTATTTTTCAGGAATGGGGGCTGAGCAACGCCGGATCGTCGCCAATGATGTCCAGAGGGGTGCAGGTATGGATTTAGTAAGGGTGGGTTATGAATTTGGGACTTTGAAAAATTTGATATATGAAAATGTATGGAGAAATCTACCGACCAAGTAACCTCGGTTCGGATCGAATTATGTTTATATTTTTGCGGTTTTTGCAGGTATGTAGGTGAAAATGATGCTGGGGGGTGCGGAACGGTGGTGCGGACGTATGCCGATAAAAATATTAATAGGGGTTGGTACAAAAAAATTTGAAAATCGAATATTAATTGAATTTTATATGTGAAATTTACTATTTTTTGACTAATATTAGTGTTTATTTTTCAGGAATGGGGGCTGAGCAACGCCGGATCGTCGCCAATGATGTCCAGAGGGGTGCAGGTATGGATTTAGTAAGGGTGGGTTATGAATTTGGGACTTTGAAAAATTTGATATATGAAAATGTATGGAGAAATCTACCGACCAAGTAACCTCGGTTCGGATCGAATTATGTTTATATTTTTGCGGTTTTTGCAGGTATGTAGGTGAAAATGATGCTGGGGGGTGCGGAACGGTGGTGCGGACGTATGCCGATAAAAATATTAATAGGGGTTGGTACAAAAAAATTTGAAAATCGAATATTAATTGAATTTTATATGTGAAATTTACTATTTTTTGACTAATATTAGTGTTTATTTTTCAGGAATGGGGGCTGAGCAACGCCGGATCGTCGCCAATGATGTCCAGAGGGGTGCAGGTATGGATTTAGTAAGGGTGGGTTATGAATTTGGGACTTTGAAAAATTTGATATATGAAAATGTATGGAGAAATCTACCGACCAAGTAACCTCGGTTCGGATCGAATTATGTTTATATTTTTGCGGTTTTTGCAGGTATGTAGGTGAAAATGATGCTGGGGGGTGCGGAACGGTGGTGCGGACGTATGCCGATAAAAATATTAATAGGGGTTGGTACAAAAAAATTTGAAAATCGAATATTAATTGAATTTTATATGTGAAATTTACTATTTTTTGACTAATATTAGTGTTTATTTTTCAGGAATGGGGGCTGAGCAACGCCGGATCGTCGCCAATGATGTCCAGAGGGGTGCAGGTATGGATTTAGTAAGGGTGGGTTATGAATTTGGGACTTTGAAAAATTTGATATATGAAAATGTATGGAGAAATCTACCGACCAAGTAACCTCGGTTCGGATCGAATTATGTTTATATTTTTGCGGTTTTTGCAGGTATGTAGGTGAAAATGATGCTGGGGGGTGCGGAACGGTGGTGCGGACGTATGCCGATAAAAATATTAATAGGGGTTGGTACAAAAAAATTTGAAAATCGAATATTAATTGAATTTTATATGTGAAATTTACTATTTTTTGACTAATATTAGTGTTTATTTTTCAGGAATGGGGGCTGAGCAACGCCGGATCGTCGCCAATGATGTCCAGAGGGGTGCAGGTATGGATTTAGTAAGGGTGGGGTTATGAATTTGGGACTTTGAAAAATTTGATATATGAAAATGTATGGAGAAATCTACCGACCAAGTAACCTCGGTTCGGATCGAATTATGTTTATATTTTTGCGGTTTTTGCAGGTATGTAGGTGAAAATGATGCTGGGGGGTGCGGAACGGTGGTGCGGACGTATGCCGATAAAAATATTAATAGGGGTTGGTACAAAAAAATTTGAAAATCGAATATTAATTGAATTTTATATGTGAAATTTACTATTTTTTGACTAATATTAGTGTTTATTTTTCAGGAATGGGGGCTGAGCAACGCCGGATCGTCGCCAATGATGTCCAGAGGGGTGCAGGTATGGATTTAGTAAGGGTGGGTTATGAATTTGGGACTTTGAAAAATTTGATATATGAAAATGTATGGAGAAATCTACCGACCAAGTAACCTCGGTTCGGATCGAATTATGTTTATATTTTTGCGGTTTTTGCAGGTATGTAGGTGAAAATGATGCTGGGGGGTGCGGAACGGTGGTGCGGACGTATGCCGATAAAAATATTAATAGGGGTTGGTACAAAAAAATTTGAAAATCGAATATTAATTGAATTTTATATGTGAAATTTACTATTTTTTGACTAATATTAGTGTTTATTTTTCAGGAATGGGGGCTGAGCAACGCCGGATCGTCGCCAATGATGTCCAGAGGGGTGCAGGTATGGATTTAGTAAGGGTGGGTTATGAATTTGGGACTTTGAAAAATTTGATATATGAAAATGTATGGAGAAATCTACCGACCAAGTAACCTCGGTTCGGATCGAATTATGTTTATATTTTTGCGGTTTTTGCAGGTATGTAGGTGAAAATGATGCTGGGGGGTGCGGAACGGTGGTGCGGACGTATGCCGATAAAAATATTAATAGGGGTTGGTACAAAAAAATTTGAAAATCGAATATTAATTGAATTTTATATGTGAAATTTACTATTTTTTGACTAATATTAGTGTTTATTTTTCAGGAATGGGGGCTGAGCAACGCCGGATCGTCGCCAATGATGTCCAGAGGGGTGCAGGTATGGATTTAGTAAGGGTGGGTTATGAATTTGGGACTTTGAAAAATTTGATATATGAAAATGTATGGAGAAATCTACCGACCAAGTAACCTCGGTTCGGATCGAATTATGTTTATATTTTTGCGGTTTTTGCAGGTATGTAGGTGAAAATGATGCTGGGGGGTGCGGAACGGTGGTGCGGACGTATGCCGATAAAAATATTAATAGGGGTTGGTACAAAAAAATTTGAAAATCGAATATTAATTGAATTTTATATGTGAAATTTACTATTTTTTGACTAATATTAGTGTTTATTTTTCAGGAATGGGGGCTGAGCAACGCCGGATCGTCGCCAATGATGTCCAGAGGGGTGCAGGTATGGATTTAGTAAGGGTGGGTTATGAATTTGGGACTTTGAAAAATTTGATATATGAAAATGTATGGAGAAATCTACCGACCAAGTAACCTCGGTTCGGATCGAATTATGTTTATATTTTTGCGGTTTTTGCAGGTATGTAGGTGAAAATGATGCTGGGGGGTGCGGAACGGTGGTGCGGACGTATGCCGATAAAAAATATTAATAGGGGTTGGTACAAAAAAATTTGAAAATCGAATATTAATTGAATTTTATATGTGAAATTTACTATTTTTTGACTAATATTAGTGTTTATTTTTCAGGAATGGGGGCTGAGCAACGCCGGATCGTCGCCAATGATGTCCAGAGGGGTGCAGGTATGGATTTAGTAAGGGTGGGTTATGAATTTGGGACTTTGAAAATTTGATATATGAAAATGTATGGAGAAATCTACCGACCAAGTAACCTCGGTTCGGATCGAATTATGTTTATATTTTTGCGGTTTTTGCAGGTATGTAGGTGAAAATGATGCTGGGGGGTGCGGAACGGTGGTGCGGACGTATGCCGATAAAAATATTAATAGGGGGTTGGTACAAAAAAAATTTGAAAATCGAATATTAATTGAATTTTATATGTGAAATTTACTATTTTTTGACTAATATTAGTGTTTATTTTTCAGGAATGGGGGCTGAGCAACGCCGGATCGTCGCCAATGATGTCCAGAGGGGTGCAGGTATGGATTTAGTAAGGGTGGGTTATGAATTTGGGACTTTGAAAAATTTGATATATGAAAATGTATGGAGAAATCTACCGACCAAGTAACCTCGGTTCGGATCGAATTATGTTTATATTTTTGCGGTTTTTGCAGGTATGTAGGTGAAAATGATGCTGGGGGGTGCGGAACGGTGGTGCGGACGTATGCCGATAAAAATATTAATAGGGGTTGGTACAAAAAAATTTGAAAATCGAATATTAATTGAATTTTATATGTGAAATTTACTATTTTTTGACTAATATTAGTGTTTATTTTTCAGGAATGGGGGCTGAGCAACGCCGGATCGTCGCCAATGATGTCCAGAGGGGTGCAGGTATGGATTTAGTAAGGGTGGGTTATGAATTTGGGACTTTGAAAAATTTGATATATGAAAATGTATGGAGAAAATCTACCGACCAAGTAACCTCGGTTCGGATCGAATTATGTTTATATTTTTGCGGTTTTTGCAGGTATGTAGGTGAAAATGATGCTGGGGGGTGCGGAACGGTGGTGCGGACGTATGCCGATAAAAATATTAATAGGGGTTGGTACAAAAAAATTTGAAAATCGAATATTAATTGAATTTTATATGTGAAATTTACTATTTTTTGACTAATATTAGTGTTTATTTTTCAGGAATGGGGGCTGAGCAACGCCGGATCGTCGCCAATGATGTCCAGAGGGGTGCAGGTATGGATTTAGTAAGGGTGGGTTATGAATTTGGGGACTTTGAAAAATTTGATATATGAAAATGTATGGAGAAATCTACCGACCAAGTAACCTCGGTTCGGATCGAATTATGTTTATATTTTTGCGGTTTTTGCAGGTATGTAGGTGAAAATGATGCTGGGGGGTGCGGAACGGTGGTGCGGACGTATGCCGATAAAAATATTAATAGGGGTTGGTACAAAAAAAATTTGAAAATCGAATATTAATTGAATTTTATATGTGAAATTTACTATTTTTTGACTAATATTAGTGTTTATTTTTCAGGAATGGGGGCTGAGCAACGCCGGATCGTCGCCAATGATGTCCAGAGGGGTGCAGGTATGGATTTAGTAAGGGTGGGTTATGAATTTGGGACTTTGAAAAATTTGATATATGAAAATGTATGGAGAAATCTACCGACCAAGTAACCTCGGTTCGGATCGAATTATGTTTATATTTTTGCGGTTTTTGCAGGTATGTAGGTGAAAATGATGCTGGGGGGTGCGGAACGGTGGTGCGGACGTATGCCGATAAAAATATTAATAGGGGTTGGTACAAAAAAATTTGAAAATCGAATATTAATTGAATTTTATATGTGAAATTTACTATTTTTTGACTAATATTAGTGTTTATTTTTCAGGAATGGGGGCTGAGCAACGCCGGATCGTCGCCAATGATGTCCAGAGGGGTGCAGGTATGGATTTAGTAAGGGTGGGTTATGAATTTGGGACTTTGAAAAATTTGATATATGAAAATGTATGGAGAAATCTACCGACCAAGTAACCTCGGTTCGGATCGAATTATGTTTATATTTTTGCGGTTTTTGCAGGTATGTAGGTGAAAATGATGCTGGGGGGTGCGGAACGGTGGTGCGGACGTATGCCGATAAAAATATTAATAGGGGTTGGTACAAAAAAAATTTGAAAATCGAATATTAATTGAATTTTATATGTGAAATTTACTATTTTTTGACTAATATTAGTGTTTATTTTTCAGGAATGGGGGCTGAGCAACGCCGGATCGTCGCCAATGATGTCCAGAGGGGTGCAGGTATGGATTTAGTAAGGGTGGGTTATGAATTTGGGACTTTGAAAAATTTGATATATGAAAATGTATGGAGAAATCTACCGACCAAGTAACCTCGGTTCGGATCGAATTATGTTTATATTTTTGCGGTTTTTGCAGGTATGTAGGTGAAAATGATGCTGGGGGGTGCGGAACGGTGGTGCGGACGTATGCCGATAAAAATATTAATAGGGGTTGGTACAAAAAAATTTGAAAATCGAATATTAATTGAATTTTATATGTGAAATTTACTATTTTTTGACTAATATTAGTGTTTATTTTTCAGGAATGGGGGCTGAGCAACGCCGGATCGTCGCCAATGATGTCCAGAGGGGTGCAGGTATGGATTTAGTAAGGGTGGGTTATGAATTTGGGACTTTGAAAAATTTGATATATGAAAATGTATGGAGAAATCTACCGACCAAGTAACCTCGGTTCGGATCGAATTATGTTTATATTTTTGCGGTTTTTGCAGGTATGTAGGTGAAAATGATGCTGGGGGGTGCGGAACGGTGGTGCGGACGTATGCCGATAAAAATATTAATAGGGGTTGGTACAAAAAAATTTGAAAATCGAATATTAATTGAATTTTATATGTGAAATTTACTATTTTTTGACTAATATTAGTGTTTATTTTTCAGGAATGGGGGCTGAGCAACGCCGGATCGTCGCCAATGATGTCCAGAGGGGTGCAGGTATGGATTTAGTAAGGGTGGGTTATGAATTTGGGACTTTGAAAAATTTGATATATGAAAATGTATGGAGAAATCTACCGACCAAGTAACCTCGGTTCGGATCGAATTATGTTTATATTTTTGCGGTTTTTGCAGGTATGTAGGTGAAAATGATGCTGGGGGGTGCGGAACGGTGGTGCGGACGTATGCCGATAAAAATATTAATAGGGGTTGGTACAAAAAAATTTGAAAATCGAATATTAATTGAATTTTATATGTGAAATTTACTATTTTTTGACTAATATTAGTGTTTATTTTTCAGGAATGGGGGCTGAGCAACGCCGGATCGTCGCCAATGATGTCCAGAGGGGTGCAGGTATGGATTTAGTAATGGGTGGGTTATGAATTTGGGACTTTGAAAAATTTGATATATGAAAATGTATGGAGAAATCTACCGACCAAGTAACCTCGGTTCGGATCGAATTATGTTTATATTTTTGCGGTTTTTGCAGGTATGTAGGTGAAAATGATGCTGGGGGGTGCGGAACGGTGGTGCGGACGTATGCCGATAAAAATATTAATAGGGGTTGGTACAAAAAAAATTTGAAAATCGAATATTAATTGAATTTTATATGTGAAATTTACTATTTTTTGACTAATATTAGTGTTTATTTTTCAGGAATGGGGGCTGAGCAACGCCGGATCGTCGCCAATGATGTCCAGAGGGGTGCAGGTATGGATTTAGTAAGGGTGGGTTATGAATTTGGGACTTTGAAAAATTTGATATATGAAAATGTATGGAGAAATCTACCGACCAAGTAACCTCGGTTCGGATCGAATTATGTTTATATTTTTGCGGTTTTTGCAGGTATGTAGGTGAAAATGATGCTGGGGGGTGCGGAACGGTGGTGCGGACGTATGCCGATAAAAATATTAATAGGGGTTGGTACAAAAAAATTTGAAAATCGAATATTAATTGAATTTTATATGTGAAATTTACTATTTTTTGACTAATATTAGTGTTTATTTTTCAGGAATGGGGGCTGAGCAACGCCGGATCGTCGCCAATGATGTCCAGAGGGGTGCAGGTATGGATTTAGTAAGGGTGGGTTATGAATTTGGGACTTTGAAAAATTTGATATATGAAAATGTATGGAGAAATCTACCGACCAAGTAACCTCGGTTCGGATCGAATTATGTTTATATTTTTGCGGTTTTTGCAGGTATGTAGGTGAAAATGATGCTGGGGGGTGCGGAACGGTGGTGCGGACGTATGCCGATAAAAATATTAATAGGGGTTGGTACAAAAAAAATTTGAAAATCGAATATTAATTGAATTTTATATGTGAAATTTACTATTTTTTGACTAATATTAGTGTTTATTTTTCAGGAATGGGGGCTGAGCAACGCCGGATCGTCGCCAATGATGTCCAGAGGGGTGCAGGTATGGATTTAGTAAGGGTGGGTTATGAATTTGGGACTTTGAAAAAATTTGATATATGAAAATGTATGGAGAAATCTACCGACCAAGTAACCTCGGTTCGGATCGAATTATGTTTATATTTTTGCGGTTTTTGCAGGTATGTAGGTGAAAATGATGCTGGGGGGTGCGGAACGGTGGTGCGGACGTATGCCGATAAAAATATTAATAGGGGTTGGTACAAAAAAATTTGAAAATCGAATATTAATTGAATTTTATATGTGAAATTTACTATTTTTTGACTAATATTAGTGTTTATTTTTCAGGAATGGGGGCTGAGCAACGCCGGATCGTCGCCAATGATGTCCAGAGGGGTGCAGGTATGGATTTAGTAAGGGTGGGTTATGAATTTGGGACTTTGAAAAATTTGATATATGAAAATGTATGGAGAAATCTACCGACCAAGTAACCTCGGTTCGGATCGAATTATGTTTATATTTTTGCGGTTTTTGCAGGTATGTAGGTGAAAATGATGCTGGGGGGTGCGGAACGGTGGTGCGGACGTATGCCGATAAAAATATTAATAGGGGTTGGTACAAAAAAATTTGAAAATCGAATATTAATTGAATTTTATATGTGAAATTTACTATTTTTTGACTAATATTAGTGTTTATTTTTCAGGAATGGGGGCTGAGCAACGCCGGATCGTCGCCAATGATGTCCAGAGGGGTGCAGGTATGGATTTAGTAAGGGGTGGGTTATGAATTTGGGACTTTGAAAAATTTGATATATGAAAATGTATGGAGAAATCTACCGACCAAGTAACCTCGGTTCGGATCGAATTATGTTTATATTTTTGCGGTTTTTTGCAGGTATGTAGGTGAAAATGATGCTGGGGGGTGCGGAACGGTGGTGCGGACGTATGCCGATAAAAATATTAATAGGGGTTGGTACAAAAAAATTTGAAAATCGAATATTAATTGAATTTTATATGTGAAATTTACTATTTTTTGACTAATATTAGTGTTTATTTTTTCAGGAATGGGGGCTGAGCAACGCCGGATCGTCGCCAATGATGTCACAGAGGGGTGCAGGTATGGATTTAGTAAGGGTGGGTTATGAATTTGGGACTTTGAAAAATTTGATATATGAAAATGTATGGAGAAATCTACCGACCAAGTAACCTCGGTTCGGATCGAATTATGTTTATATTTTTGCGGTTTTTGCAGGTATGTAGGTGAAAATGATGCTGGGGGGGTGCGGAACGGTGGTGCGGACGTATGCCGATAAAAATATTAATAGGGGTTGGTACAAAAAAATTTGAAAATCGAATATTAATTGAATTTTATATGTGAAATTTACTATTTTTTGACTAATATTAGTGTTTATTTTTCAGGAATGGGGGCTGAGCAACGCCGGATCGTCGCCAATGATGTCCAGAGGGGTGCAGGTATGGATTTAGTAAGGGTGGGTTATGAATTTGGGACTTTGAAAAATTTGATATATGAAAATGTATGGAGAAATCTACCGACCAAGTAACCTCGGTTCGGATCGAATTATGTTTATATTTTTGCGGTTTTTGCAGGTATGTAGGTGAAAATGATGCTGGGGGGTGCGGAACGGTGGTGCGGACGTATGCCGATAAAAATATTAATAGGGGTTGGTACAAAAAAATTTGAAAATCGAATATTAATTGAATTTTATATGTGAAATTTACTATTTTTTGACTAATATTAGTGTTTATTTTTCAGGAATGGGGGCTGAGCAACGCCGGATCGTCGCCAATGATGTCCAGAGGGGTGCAGGTATGGATTTAGTAAGGGTGGGTTATGAATTTGGGACTTTGAAAAATTTGATATATGAAAATGTATGGAGAAATCTACCGACCAAGTAACCTCGGTTCGGATCGAATTATGTTTATATTTTTGCGGTTTTTGCAGGTATGTAGGTGAAAATGATGCTGGGGGGGTGCGGAACGGTGGTGCGGACGTATGCCGATAAAAATATTAATAGGGGTTGGTACAAAAAAATTTGAAAATCGAATATTAATTGAATTTTATATGTGAAATTTACTATTTTTTGACTAATATTAGTGTTTATTTTTCAGGAATGGGGGCTGAGCAACGCCGGATCGTCGCCAATGATGTCCAGAGGGGTGCAGGTATGGATTTAGTAAGGGTGGGTTATGAATTTGGGACTTTGAAAAATTTGATATATGAAAATGTATGGAGAAATCTACCGACCAAGTAACCTCGGTTCGGATCGAATTATGTTTATATTTTTGCGGTTTTTGCAGGTATGTAGGTGAAAATGATGCTGGGGGGTGCGGAACGGTGGTGCGGACGTATGCCGATAAAAATATTAATAGGGGTTGGTACAAAAAAATTTGAAAATCGAATATTAATTGAATTTTATATGTGAAATTTACTATTTTTTGACTAATATTAGTGTTTATTTTTCAGGAATGGGGGCTGAGCAACGCCGGATCGTCGCCAATGATGTCCAGAGGGGTGCAGGTATGGATTTAGTAAGGGTGGGTTATGAATTTGGGACTTTGAAAAATTTGATATATGAAAATGTATGGAGAAATCTACCGACCAAGTAACCTCGGTTCGGATCGAATTATGTTTATATTTTTGCGGTTTTTGCAGGTATGTAGGTGAAAATGATGCTGGGGGGTGCGGAACGGTGGTGCGGACGTATGCCGATAAAAATATTAATAGGGGTTGGTACAAAAAAAATTTGAAAATCGAA